>JAMKCH010019945.1:0-22280 GCA_023653785.1 Ophioderma brevispina | reverse complement strand
GAAGTGTGCTAGTTGGGTGTTGATTGAAATTATAATTCAACGGCGTGGTTAATGCATATATATTTCAGTCAACTTCGGTGTAAAGCGCAAATCCAGTTCATTGCTATCTTTTATTCAAAAACACAATATGTTGATAATTCATATAACTGAAAAGCTGATTCCTTTCCAATGTTGACTTCCCGTTTACAGGCCCCGCCCCACAGCATGATATGGGCTGTGTGCGTCCGTGTGGGCTGGGCCAAAACGGAAAATTGGGGAAGGTCATGGTCGATAAGGGTGTGTCCTGGGGTAACTGGTCGAGTCCATTTACTTTTAGGCTGCTTAAAATGCGTATTTGGGCAGTTCACTTCTCAGAAGGAAATGCATATATTTCAGTCAACATTGGAAAGCGAATAAGCTTCAGTTATTTGATTTATAAAACATAATGGTTTTTGAATAATTCTGATAGAATTATACAGTTATTTTTTCAACTGAAGAATAACAGAAAAGAGAAAATGGGGGTATTCAGTATACAAATCTCCATTGAGTTACGTGTTGTTAGTAAGTGTCAGAACAGACAGTTAATGACATTAAAATGTTCCAATTCGTCCTTATTAGGTTGCCTTCTGGTCCTATTATGTGAGGTTTGGTAGGATACCTGTACTTGATTCAAAAATGCAAAAGTCTGCAATTTTTGATGATTTTTTTGATTTCTGATTATCAAATCACTGATAGTGCCTTTAATTATACATTTCTTAGAAGGATATGCACACATGTTTTAACACGGTGTGGAGTAGACAGATAGTTTTGACACCCTTTTTCATGGTACGTAAAGAGCAGGATCCTTGTTCAGAGGGCATGGTTCGTTGTTGCAAACTTACGAAATTTACAACTATCCCGGTCATACAGAAATGGGCAGTAAATATGTGCCCGATTAAAACCTTATGAACTGTGTATGGGTTATTATTTTTTATTTGCCAGTTATTCAAATACCAGACTCAATGAAAAATTTTTAGTGAGTATGAACAGCAAAAATATGCGTTAAGAATCTGAAATAACAAATGTGTATTTGGGGATAGGGCCTGCAGGTACTATTGTGTTATATTAAAAGAGCAGCTCAATTAGTTTTAGAGTGTTTTAGTATGATGGAATCTGATATTTAAAAAAATTGGACCATGCTCATACAGTGATGTTATATTGCATAGACAAACCAATAACGTATACCACACTAACATGATAAATATTTGTTGTAGGCAATAATTTTACACATTTTTATTGTTCTCATCAACACAGACTATGGGAGAAAGGTCAAGTGGAAAGCTAAGAGTTCCAGTCTGAAAGCAAAGGAGGATTTGTTGATGAGTCTGGATAACATGTGTTATATGCAGGGAGGGATAAAGTATAGCCTCAAAAGGTGAGGTAAAGAAAACCCTTATAATTCACAAATATACTGATAGAACACAACTGGGACACTTTTCCCAAAATTTTGTGCCTTCAAGTCTATGAAATAATTATGTGGTTGTGCAAAACAGACTCATAAAGAAATCAAAAAATTGTTTTCTGTGCAAAATTAGTAATGACTTCATGTTTTGAAAAAGTTCATGAAGAGTATTCCTCCTCTGTGGATATTTCTTGATTATTTTTTATCAGTCAAAATTATGGAAAATTTTTGTCTGGAATTGTATTTTGTTACTAAAGCTGAATTGAGTAATAATGAATTCTTTAGTAATTTTATGATTTTTTAAAACTACTTGGTTTTTTACTCTAGGTGGTAAAACATGAGTAGAAAATAATCTTGTCTAGAGGTTATCCAAGGCAATTAGTAATTTAGATCAGAACTTCATGGTAAAATTTTAAAGCCTAAACAATTTAGGGGGAAGAAGGAAAGGAAGAACAAATTCCAAAAAACACTAACAATACTTAAGAAAAAGTTGTGGCAGACAAAAAAACCAAAACATATCTTGTTGTTGGCTTAAGATCCAGTGGTACTTTGAGGGGATGACCTTGTTTCACATTGAAACGAAACAAGAAGAATGCCATGAAATAGTGATGGGACTAGGAAGCACAGGGTAATTACTCAAGTTATGACAACCGACATGTTTAATCTGCAGGGTATCACTATAGTTTGTGATCAGTTAACAGGTGTTCAGTAATTTTGAGATTTAGTTTTTAATTAATTAGTCAATTAAAGCTAGCATTTTTCACCAGCAAATCCATATTTGTTGAATTGCCAGTAGATTAGTAGATATGTCAACTAAATAAAAAGGGAAAATGTTTAAGGGTTACATTACATTCAGTTGAAATCTTTTCAGTGCATAGGACCTGAAGATTACAATTTGAATTGCCCCGTAGTTCAGTCAGCTTTGTTTAAGAGTCAAAGTCTCGTCTATCCAGAGATTTGTGGAAATTGTTGTGATATTTCATGTCGTTATGTTGAAAACAGGTGCTAGGGATTACAACATACACTACGTGTGCCCAATGGAGGAATTTGACACCAAGGCTCGTTAAACGTATCAAGGCTTTAGTGACTGTAGTGTCAACACTTCAATCAACATAGTGCACTATGGGACTGTCAGTGGCTGCCGTGAGGTAGCATGAAACAAGTCAATACATGGTAGACTTGTGTCTTCTAAACACCAACTTTTCATTGCAACTTTAAAGTTGACTTGAATGCAGTCTAGGCTAAATTTATTTAGCTTTCTTAAAAGGGGCATTTTGTAATCTTAGGACTGAAATATTTGTTATGTTTCATACTAGAAATTGCAGCGATGATGTTATGAGCAGAGATTTTTGTCGCATGCCCTGCCTATAGGCACACTGTGGATAAGTCTGTTCATTAATGGACAGAAAATACAAAATTATGCATTATTCTGACTAGAACAATTTGCATGTTAAAATCGGCACACTTTCTATACTGTGGGCCAATGATTGATGATAAAAAAATATTTTTTATTAATAGTTAAGTCAGGGGGATGCAGCTGTGAATCATGAAGTGGCCCCATTAAAGGCCCCTGCAACTAGAGATTGGAGTCACTCACAGTATATTGTTGAATATGTAGTGATTTTATATAGAATAGACCCCCAAATAGATTTCTCACCTTTTCTTTGGCTACAGAAATACCTGCAAGTGAAAACAAAGGCGACTTTCATTGCTAAATTTCAGTTTAACTCCTATAGTGCAAATTAGAAATTTCACAATTTTGTACTTAAGAAATATTCTCAGCTTAATCCTTTCACATGGAGACATTTGTGATAGAGAGCTTTCATTCAGTGCAAAAAAAACACAACACAGAATCATGACATTTTTAACACCGGTTATGTGAAATTCTCATTGTACCTTAACCATGATCTTTATTCCACTCTGAAAACCCTAATATATGTCATTTTCAATCTTTGAACTAAAATTTGGCCTTTAATCTGTGCCCAAACTTTAATAATTGTCTTAAACCTGAAACATTACTGATGACCCGGAACACTACATATGTTAAAACACAAGGTTTACTGATTACTTGAACCTGAACCCTACTGATTACCCTCAACCTGAACCCAAAATGATTATGGTTAAACCTGATAGTGTACTGATAACTCTAAATCCTAAACCCAGCCTTAATCTAAGCCCACACTGTAATGGCTTACCTTAAACTTGTTGACACAATACTGATTAGCATAACCTGAACCCGACTGATTATCCGAAAACTGAACCCAACCTGATTATGCTTAAAACGATCCATATTGAATATATGTCCAACCTGAACCCTATTATCATTAACTTGAACCCCCTACAGATTATCTGTAAACCATAAAGCTTCCTGAATACTTAAATCTGAACTCTAGTCATTACCCTAACCTGAAGCCCCACTAAGTATCCTAAGCCTGAATGCTAATCCTGATGTGTAAACAATATGTACACATAAACAAAAAGTATACTAATACCCTAGCCTGAATGCTTAGTACCCATTAACCATATCCAGAGATGCCAATCTTCCGATGTTAATCGGAAATCCGATTTTTTTACATTCTGGGAGATTAAAATCGATTTTTCTATATTTTCAGATTTTTTTACTGTTTCCGATTTTTTATTGTTTGGTCGTAGATTGAGATTTTAACGGGAATTCTTGTTATCATAATCTGATCTCCCAGACTCTGATGCACTCAAAAGTACATCGGAACATCTGTATATTAAATAGGTTTGAGTACATCGCGATTTTGTATAAGAGAACTAGCATAAATGCAAAGCATGTCACCCTGGCATGCAAGCATGCTCATCGGAAAAATACCGATGAAGTGATGAAGCGACAAACATGAACATTGCAAATGAATTACAAAGACCTTGGAAACAATTTACAAAGAAAGCGAGAAGTAAAGGACAAGTTTTTACAATAGCGTTTACTCAAAGAGAAAGGCGATAACTTTGCAGTTTACATAGGAAGACAAACTCATTGGGTAGGTTGTAAACAGTGTTAAGTGACGGCAAAGGGCAAGTCTTTCAAAATTTTTATCCTCAATGGCTGCCAATTTTGAAGGTGATTGGCATGGTTGCAACTGCGTAGTAGCTATCCCTTTGATGCCAAGGAAATGAACTGCAAAGGAAAAACCCCAAAAGCCGTACTGGTATCAATAATTCATTAGGTTTACTTTGCCTTTTAATACCTGAAGTTGAAGTTTGATCAAAAAAGCATGACTAGTAGTGAGATGATTGGAGTCCTGGCAGCAGAAACTAAGCTTTAGCCCCATTCTCACTTTACAGTTAATTTTAACTCTTTGAATGATATTTTTCTCTCAGAAATTGTCTTTCTGTAGCTTAAATGTGCAGAAACCATTGGCTTCGAGGGCTTCGCCCCCTCGACCCCACCGGGGCGTGGCACTGGACCCCCAGGGGACCTTACTGCGTGCCCTGGACCCCCGGCCGTTAGGGCGATACTCCGGTCGCTTCCCTCCCTCCGTTCGCATTTTCAGATTTTTTTTCCAACTTCAATTGGGCATCTCTGTATATCAAACTAATCAAACTAAAATTACTCATTACCATAAGACTAAAACCATAATAGAATACCCTATGTGAACCATACTGATAACTCCCAAACCGAAAGTTGCTGTTATAATTATTAACCTGTACCTTGCTGATTATTCTATAATTGAAGCTTCAAACTACTACAATTTGGGGTGGGGTGGGGTGAGGTGTGCTGGTAGAATCTTCACAAGAGAGAGAAAGACGTGCAAAACAAAAGCTTGAAGTAAACACAATTACCTGACAAACTGAATGATACTGCTTTCTCTAAATAGAACTCGTCTGGATAATTTCAAATTGGAACTCACTGATTATCCAAAACCAGAATGTATTGAGGACCTGTTTATTTACTCTGCAGATAAGGCATGTTGGTCATTTTTTATCTGAGGTCAATAATGACTGAGGATTGCCCTAAAATCTAATCATACATACTTACTTAAACCCAAACCTATGGTTTCTCTTACATCAGTTTATGGGGAAGAAAGAGAAAGCAGTTTTGGCCACCTCCCTCAGTTCTACATACACATACCCAATAAAAAACCATTTCAGGATAATCATAGAAGTGTATGTTGAGTGGAAGGTTGTAAGTTGCCACAATTTTGTTCGTGATGTTAAATTTAATGCTTTCTTGCAGTCTGGAACATCTATAAGTTCTGACTAGTACGTCTAAAGGGATACCACCAAAACCTAACATAATATGGTGTAAACAGAGGTTGTCCCAGCCATTTGATGACTGCGTTGAAAAGCAACCAATCACTCCTGCTGCCTCCTAAAATAGTGTATTAAAACTCATCTGTGTCATGTTATTCATGGGAAAGCCCGTTGTTACCACAGGGGGGGCTCCCTCCATTCTGAGGAAGTGGACAGTGATCATGTTGACGCAGCAGAACGAAACCTTAATCACATTTCAGTTGTTAGAGAGTGGTTATATTACACTCAGTGGTGCTGTTCCTAATGCATTGGGTGACTTTATCCTGACCTTGAAGTAAATAGTTTTGAGACCCAATTTATCCATAGTGTTAGTTAAAGAAAGCCAGCCTACGGGAAGTGAATAATTTAAGTTAAAGACAATAAATTCTTTGATAATCCTAAGCTTTGTCAGTTCTGTTAGGATTTCAAACTACTTCTTAAATTGCGACAGTTTGGAATTTTTCTGTAAGTCTTGGAAACTTCATACTTCCATATTAAACAAGTACACAATAAAATTGGTGGTGAGAATGGAGTACACAATAAGTTCAAGCACAATATACCATTAGGAAAATTCATATTATTTTGTAAAGACTTTTCTTCTCCCTTTCATGTAATGTGTTGCAATGCCGTCATCACAAATTGTCACCTGCATTTGTGGTTCTTCGTAATTGGTTCTGATAGCAAGCCACAGGAGACTCAAACCATTTCAACAATAGCCACCAATTCAATGAAGCCACAGAAGCCCCACCATTCAAATAGCCACCAATTCAATTGCAAGGTCCACCAGAAGCCTCAACCATTTCAAAAGCCACCAATTCAATTACAGCCACAGAAGGCCTCAGCCATTTCAATAGCTACCAATTCAATTGCAGCCCAGGAGCCTCAAACATTTCAAAGCCACCAATTCAATATATGACCACCCCCCCCCCCCACGTGAGCCTCAACCATTCCAATAGCCATCAATTCAATTACAGCCACAGGAGCCTCAACATTCAATAGCCATCAAATTCAAGTTACAGCCACAGAAGCTCAACCATTCAAATAGCCATTCAATTCAATTACAGCCACAGAAGCCTCAACCATTTCAATAGCCATCAATTCAATTACAACACATTGGGTTATACAATGGTTCTGGCCAAATTGCACAGCAAAAGAGATCTTTGTAATGAATGTCTGCTTGCTTAAGTTTAGGGTGCGACCCAAAATCCGAACAAAAGAATCAACCAAGTCCTACCATCGTCTCCGTCACTTTTGTAAATAGGAGGAAACCTGTCTCTGAAATTGTATAAGGTTTGGATTGCTTTGCATTAACTCTTTTTTGGAACCATAAGGGGGGGATGGGGGGGAATTTTTTATATAACTTAACAGTAGTATTATTATTTATTCTTTGAGGGTATTCTGAGTATAATCTTCCTAAAGATATCAAAAGGTCTTATAGGAGTCATTCAGGGCACTTTTATTGCTCTACATGCTAGTTTCAACAGAAAAATACTAGTCACAATATAGCCACTTGCCTTTGGCAGTGACTTCTGACTGTATCAACTTTGTTGGGATTCTTTTATCTGCTAGTTTTGTTTTTAATATTTTTTTTATAACTTGGCTCATCAGTGTTAACCTTACCCTTAATCAAGTGTTTCCAAAACTAGAACATTAAAATAGCAAATTCATTAACTTCATTTTCCTCCAACTTAGGCTGTAAAAATCGTATATACACAGGCTTTCCCCTTCTCTGCCCAAGACCAGTTACAATCCTACTCGCACCCCCTCCTGGAAACTCTTCAGGGATCCTTCAGGGATCCCTTCCTTGCCTAGATCGTACAATACTAGACAGTCTCTATCCCTTGGGGCATTCTCCTCTGGTAAGATTGAGCTGAACCATAAAAATGATTAAACCCAAAGCTTTTCCTATTCTGTACCAAAGCCTCCTGCCAATCATACCCTAACCCTTGCTCTGGGAGATTTAATCCTAACCCTAAATTGTTAACCTTGAACTTGGCCTTGAATTTTAACCTAATACTTTAAACTCACTGTGTGGATAAAACAATTCCCGACAACAAATAACTACAGGATATTTGCTTATTTTTGTAAGCGGTACAACTAGCTTTACCCACGCAAGCAGAATCATATGTATTTGCCTATGATTAAATGAAACAAAACTTTATTAAAGTCATAACTGAAGTCTTAATTTACACTTGCGTACAAATAATGGTTTTAGGTGTACAACATCTGCTGCAAAATTAAGCTCAAATACTTATAAAAAACATTGGGTTGCATGACTGTTGACAATTTTAAATTTTTTTTTTTTTTTCTGGTGATGTAGTACTGAAAAAAGGGAGCTATCTATTCTTGACTATATGACCTGATAAAAAACTATTTTGTTTTTGACTGAACTTGTGGATTTGCAAAGGGGAAAAAGAAAAGAAGAAAATAGCACCTTGTGGATTATTCACCTGATTACATGAATTAAGTTGGAGTTCATTGACCTGCACCAGTTCCTGTCAATAGGCGCAGCTGTTAATCATATTAAGGATGTTAATCGTAATATTATTTCCTACTCTTGGGGTTAAGGCATGCCGTGGACTGAGGAATGGAGATTGCCGCTTAAAGAATGCTAATACCAAGTGCAAGGCCTCCTAGTGCACTCTGGGGACCACAGGTTCCTGAATCGCAGTTTGCTAGTTGTTTGGCGATAGGTAAGTGGATGGGGTGGGATGGGGTTTCCCTGTCATTAAAGGAGCAAATATTGTATGGGTGTCAATACTTTTTTCTTCCACACGCAGATGTGATTGTTTCCATTTGATGGAGTCTAAACTTGGCTTTATAACAGACTGAGTTGTGTTTTTGTCATTTCTAAAGGTCAAAAAGGGACTACATAATTCATGTAACTGGTTTAGTAAACAGGATATTTGAATTATTGTATAGTTGAAATATGTATGTGTTTTGCAAATTTCTGGGTTATGTGAAAGTACCCCTTTCTTTTTTCTCTCCCCCCCCCCCACCATTTTTTAACCTTGGAATTTAAACGTAAAGCAACTCATTCCATTCAATTTATTCAGTTTTTAAACCTTGAATTTAAAAGTGTGCAATTCTATTCAGTTTTGTGTGTTTAAAATTGGATTTATTCAAGTATGAGGTGAGTTCATGCATGGGGTGGTGATCTTCAATATTTGGAACAGATTTATTTGACCCTTTCAGGATTAGCTTTTCACACTTCTTACTATGTCACTCTTAAATGAAACCGGCGACGGCTGGTATTCTGAAAGGGAGTTAACTTTAGACCTGGGTTTAAAACCAGGGTAGTCCTAACATGAGTGGACCTTGGATTCCCTTTTAAATACTGTAAAAGTTAAAGGTAAACAGGTAAGAAAATTCCGCATGGCCATGGATGACCATTCGGCCCATCTATGAGAAGTTTCTCACCCATTACAGCACATTTTTAGAGTATGTTGGAAGGAAAATAGGTCCACTCAAGTAGGACTAACCATGGTTTAAACCCGGGTCTAAAGTTAGTCTCCATTTCTAAATACCAGCCTTAGAGTTCTGTGAAAGTAATACAGTGAGGATTTGAGGTTAATTTGCCAATCACAGGATAAGAAAGGCAAAGTGACGTGTATAATTGGAAGTAAGATTTTGTGGTTTTGCATTTCAGACCATTATAGGCATCATGAGTGTTTTGAGCGATGTGGCAATGACTTTAGTGGTTATTTCACAGTTGTCAGTAGGCTAATTGTACCAAATAGTTGTATATCCTGTCGACATTCATTGATTAGGGTTAGCTAGAGATCTAGCAGTACAAATTTCACGAGACAGTTCTCCAAGCTAAATCGGTCTTTCGCTGGAAGGACCACTTTGCAATCTGTTGAATGGGGTGGGATCAGGGCAATCCAAGGGGTTGTGAAGGGAATGTGCACACCCTGGGTTCTAAGGAAAATATTACATTAAGGACGGTTTTGGGTTAATTTCCTGCTCTTCATTCCCTGGGGAATAATAGATTCAGGCGGATATGCAAATGCAGATGGTGTATTATGTGTATCTATGTGTGTTGCTAAAAAAATGTTAACACAGAAATGTTTTAATGTAACATTTTTTATTTTTAATGCCTTTACATCTCCCACCCACTTTTAACCTACTAATGGTAATCAAACTTGTGGACTAAAACCGAAAGCAGAGGGGTATGTGTTAAAAAATCAAAAAGGGGTCATTTAAGGTCTGAATCACCAGGGTTCACATTGAAAATTGTTCTGATGGGCTCAAGTAGGTGGCCATAAAGCCTGGGCAGAGGGAAACAAGTTAAAAAAAATCAAGGGGTTAGGTAATTTACATGGCTACCTGCAAAGTGCTCATTGTAAATTTCATTCAACAGATATTTCAAAGACTTACGCCACGTCCTTTGAGCACATTGATTTTGTAATTAAACCATTACTATTTCCAACCCTTCCATTCTCAACAGGCACAATATTTACCTCCAAGAATGAATGGTCATCGTGAGCCCAACCTCATGCCCACTATGCTGACTTAAAGCTCTTGATAATGCGCTTGCCTTTGAGAATCCTAAGTGATGACATGGGGGAGGCGAAGACAAAGCACATACACTTGGTTCTATATGGTCACATAGCATAGATGTCATCCAATACGTAAGGACAGAGGCAATTAAGTTGTGATTCAATGTTACACAGAGTAAGTACAAGGTGTGCATTTGGTTTTGCTTGTGGTTTGCAAGACAAGATATCCTTACGAAAAGCTTATCCCAAAATTTCAATTGATTCACATTACACAAATGAGGCAAATGTGGCTGCATGTAACCATAGGCCAATGTGTTGTAGTTATGTTCCTTTACAGAAAGAAATTTAAAATCGTGTAAATTTTTGTTAGGGAAGAATGACTCTGCATGTGAGATATAGGCATGCATATCTTCCTAAGGAAGTTAGTAGTTGACGGCGTTTTTTTTTAAAATGGTTAAGTTCATTTTGATTCGCAGTTCATCAAACACTTAGTAGCAATTTAGATATTTTAGGAAGGTCAAGAACATGGCTGTTTGTGAATACAAAATGTTCCTTAAAAGACACAAGGAAATTTCCAGAAAGAAGAAGAAAGAAGCACATTTGGACATGCTTACAATGTATTAGATCACACCTGAAGTAAATAAGATGATATGGCCATGCGTTCTTGAAGTGGGTCCTGTTTGGTTTGTACTGCAAAATTCAAGTATCACGCATCATTGTTAGCTTAAAACCTTTATAACTGCAAACTATACATGACCAGCATATGAAAGTAACATTTCTGAAAGGAAATGTCTAATCTTTCCAAATATGCCTTCAAAATTGCAGTAGGGCTAGGTCCTTAAGCAGTGTGTGATCAAACATTTACTCATGAAAAAGGAGACAAAAAAGTGGTATCTCTTAAAAGTAGCCTTGATCAAACCCTAAGCACCTATCCAAAAAAAAAGCATATTTTTTGTAAACTAGAGGTATTTGCCCATCCTAACAAGACTAGTTTGACAGAGAGATTCCCCTAGAGTAGAAATATTTTTAGATTTTGGGAGCAATAGGTACGAAATTGGCATCAAAAATATGCATATTGCATTAAAGTTTCTAAAGATCTGGTTAAAAGACTTCTTGCAAGTAGCTTCTGCTGAAGCAAATCACGTTCTTGCAAAGTCCATCCAATAATATTAATAAAATGTAAACATTATATACGGGTATATAACATTGTGAAATTGTTTTTTTACTGTATGACCAAGTTTGAATTTACGTGTGCGCCAAATTGGGGGCAGTCACCTGAAGCATCAACAAGTACATGGATTAAAGAGAATAACACCCAAGTATAATCTAACCACTCTTTAAAGTTAAACATTCATGAATTGAAATTATTTTTTCTGATAATCACACGCTTCAAATTAAACTAAGTTGCAAGTACCGTTAGCGGGCTTACATGTCTATTATTCGAATAGCAGCTTGTCCTCGTTCCTCCACTTGGTTCTTCACTTGACTAATTAAAAAGGATTTATGTAATTATTATTTAATCATAAAACATTCATTATGGTCATCTTGATATTAAAGAGTAATTGTAGAAGATATAATTAAAAAGGACAGTTTCAAAAGTGTCTTTTACCAAGTAAAAAGCAGACCTGATTTTCACCAATAAATTGCAATGTCCTGAGCTGTGTACCATTTCCTCTCGCAGTCCCAGTTGTCTAATTAATTAATGAGCTATTTCAAAATGTTCGGTCTATGTTAATTAGGCATTGAATTGAAGTGTAATTCATTACTTGAAGTTATATTATTGAATGGTATGAAGAAACATATTGGGGCTCTGAATAAACATTTTTCATATTTGTAGGGGTTTACGTCTCCCATTGTATATTAATCCCGAATTTGTGTTAATTAAGCACTTATTTGATTATAATTTCTTTAATTAGAGTCCCAAAACAATATTTATGGTCTAAAATTAAAGGGCAGTTAATTAGCTTATTTATATATAATCAAATAAGTAAATGATGTTAAATAAAGAAAAAACAATAGAGCGAAGCTTCATATTCCTCCCATCGGAATTACATGGTAACGTGTCCCAATCTCCGTGTCCCAAGTGCTCCACCCTCCATCTTCGTTTTACTTAATTAGTCAATAAATTTAATTACTGAAGTCTGATCAAGATTAATTTTGGTATCAACTTAAAGCTAACTAAATAGGCTTTAAAATGAGTTGCGCTTACTTGGAAAGTATTCATCACATTAAGTACTCTAATCATTACAAACATGTCAGACTCTAAAATATGAAAACAGACTCCACCTAGAGCAGGTCCCAATTCAAGACACATGGCCATATGCCACCTTCATTGAAGGTGCCAGTTCATTAAGTGACGACAGAAAAATTAAAACATGCTTTTCTGTGGGTTACGATAGCAGGCAAGTTTAAAAACATAGTTTTGGTTTCCTCTTTACTTGTTATCCATAAACCTTCAAAATGTTCTGTTTGGTGTTCTGCAACCAATGCAAGAACAATGAGAGAAATTCATATCCTAAAAAAAGTTATCCTCTTGTCCCTTGACAACAGTTTTTACCTCTTGGTTTTGACTTTTTCATTATTTTTCTGCCCTACCATTTTGTGATCATGTCAGTGGCAAAAGTGGGGAGTTCTACTCAGAAAGTTTTCAAGCGTTGAGAAAATGCCAACTTGATGACCAAACGTATTTAAGATACTGTTAACTTAAAATAGCTTAATGAGTATGATAAAGCATGTTCCTCTGTAAAATGTGTTCTAATATTGGTTGCGTTATTGGATTAAGGTAAACATGCAAAAAAAATGCATACTCTCTGAAGATTGTTGGGTTTAAATCTGTCACCTTAAGGAAACTAATGAGGTAAAGATAAAGCATGTTCACTTACCTATGCGCTCTATTATTTTGGTGTGTTAAATTAGGTAAATGGAAAAAAATTGCATACTCTGTTATAGATTGTTGGCAAATTTTACGAACATTGCCTTAGGATATGGGGAACGATTGTGTTTCTCAAATAGACTGCGGTAAAAAAAGATACTCATGATCACATTCTTTTGTTACTGCCACATTTCATTTTGGAACATATCACATGTTATGAGTACATTTATCAATTCCAGTTTTCAAATTTGAAGGGAAGTCTATTTAAAGGTGCCACACGAGACTTTTTGAGGCACCCAAATATTGTCTCTAATAGTAATTTTCAATTGACCAGGACCACGCAATAGATTTCTTACCTTGTATTGGGCTACAGAAATGTCTTAAAAGAGAAACAAAGCGATTTGATGGCTTGTAATTCAATATAAAACATAGACTGAATCGATTGCTCTATACGAAATAGAAGTCACAATTTTTGGACAAAGAAAACATTTCTCAGCTTAATCCTTTCAGATGGGGTTATTTTAGGAAAGCTAACATCACAGCGAAAATCAGTACTTCGATTTTTTTTAGGGACAACCTGTATTGTCAGGTCAGGTTTGCCTTTGATGGCTGCTGACTGGTATCCTGGTACCAGTACTACCTGTCCCAGGGCCGAGTTGGCGGCGGTTAAACCGTCACCCCCATCGAATTTCTGATGAGGAGGGTAGCGGTGACCCTGGTAGAATGAAAAAAGAAGATTACCTACAGGGCGTCGGCTCTGGCGAGGCTAATGGCGCCATCCAGCACATGCTGCCTGGCATGGTGGGCGTGTGCCCCAAAGGCTAGGCCCACCGCCGAAAAACTGTGGGAGTGACGTCAGGAAGGGCATACGGTCAATTATCTTTTTGCTCCAATAAATTCCCACACAGCAGTATTCTGAGGGAGGTGTTCCGGCACCATCATTAACGGGGCAAAACCGGATTTAAAACTAAAACCTAAAAACTAATAATATTGTGTATGTAAGGTTTCTTTTTTTAAAAAAAGAAAAAACCTAAAAAATTAAAAAAAAAAAAAAAAAAATATTTTTGACAAAAAGAAAAAAATAAGTTCATTGATAAACCTTCATACTAGAGATGTATTCAATCAAGTAGACCAGGTATAATAGTATGTCTTCTTTTAAGGATTGTAAATTAGTGCATACAGTCCATTCTTTTTTATCAAGCCATCCTGAGACGGATGCTAGTTGATTATGCTAATGGGTGGTTAAGTGAATCGTGTAGTTATATGTAGCTGGCAACATTTGGAAACTGACATACCCAGTATCCAGAATGGAAAATAAGTTCAACAAAATATTTGAATTTACATTTTCAAATCCCAACGTATCAATTTTTGGGGACAGTATTTCCATGTTATATTTGTATCTCAAGGACAAATCATCTCGTTCAACTACCAAACACCTGCGAATTTGAGACAAATATGGAAAACACCTGGAAATTGAGAATTAAAATCTTTGAGAGGTCCTTAAGGTCCTTAAATGGTTAATGTAGCCATGTGGCAGGTCCGTAACCAGTGGGGGGTAAGGGGGAGATTCCCCCTTCCAAAAAGCCCCCAAACCCCCTAAAAAATGTATTAAAAAGGCCAATGTTTGTGCATACAGTCAGTGCGAGAGGAGCGAGCCAAACATTAGGGGTTTTATGCTATTTGTCAAAAAAGGTTAAAAATTGAGTTTAAGGCCACTTTTGCAATTCCCCACCCCTTGTTGGGGAAGGGTGTTTTTTTCTGGCATTGGGAAAAAAAAGGTCCGCCTTTTAAAAATTGCCCCTCCCCTTAAAAATTGGACCTTCAGTGGCAAACTTTGGTCACTTTTAGTTTTTAATGGCATTTGAGTATTTACAAAATATGGTGTTAATTCTGAGGAATAAACAATGTTTTCTCTGCAGTTAGCCAGGTAAGTAATGACAGGATGAAAAACGTTAAACACTTACAGTTGAAGCGGTATGTTGGGTGTGGTTAGGTAGAATCTTGTGAATTGTCTTTGTGCGGTTGTGTTCATGCATATTGTAGTGTTTGTCATACTCCCTTGGACATGACTACGCGCGCGTATCTCGCGTTAACTGCCACTACGTGCAATCCATCAGTGCGTCGTTATGGCGGGAAAGCAGTCGTACATAGTTGCATGTCAAAGGGATTTTAACAAATACTATGTGGTTATTCAACAAGCGTTTATTGTCAAACCAGGGGACTCGTTCTGTCTCGAGAAGAAAAGAACATCCAGACTTTCCAAACCTTGCCAACATTCCAAAGGGTGGAGAATAGCTATGAAGTAGATGGTGCCTATGACATTACACTACTACACTTACACATACTACCACCCGTAAATGGAAAGAGAACAAAGTGCAGTTTTCGTCAGCTTCATCGCCCCGGGCTCATGTTAGGAATGTTAGCCCACAGGAAGCACAAGGTGGGTCAACAAATCAACTGAGTGAAGTGAACCATTATCAGTGCAATAGCACAATGTGAACCTGTGGAAAAGGATTAATATGAACCAAGTGAATTTTTGAAGAGGAAAGATCCACTTTTACTGGGCTGAGGTAGAAGTCGTTTGAATATTGGATAAGTCATACTTTTTCAAAGTGCAGAAAATTTGCAAATTAATTGGATTGTAGTAAAATAGTGAAAATGTAAATATATCTTGGATTTAGGGGTTTGTTTGAGGTCTTAGTCAAGGTGTATAATTTAGCAATATTGGCAATTCATTCATATTCATTCTCATGATTTCAGCCCGCAGCATGGGCAAATGTGTCATTGATGCTTGGTTAAGTAATTGAAATCCAAGCAAGGGAATAAAAAAAACACAACTCTAAAGTTATATTTTAATGGAGATTATTTTGCAAGTGTGATTTATCACGCGTGTTAAGGTCAAATGACTATTAGCCAACAGCAGTGCTGGTCCCCATAAATTTATGTTATTCACACACTGACACCAAAACCTCCTGTGGGGACCCATCAGGATATAAAATGTCACAGAATATGGTCTGCACTCACCATGCTTGCGTGTGATACAGTGTTACGTCTGGAGACTGAGGATGCAAAAACCTAAAGCGTGGCAATTCATGATAGTGTTGCATCACCAATAATTTGCTAAGACAATGATGTTATGAAAGATAGATAGAATTGGCCATAGTTTGAAGGAATGGATAAAAAAGATTTCTCTAGGAAAATCAGAAAATTTTGACTCGTTTGTGTTATATATGTGATGTGAATACAAGCAAAATAGTCGGAAGTCGCAAATATTATTTTGAAGATATAGCAAATAAGCAGAAAATGTCTTTGTTTCTATTGTTTTAGCAAACCCTCATGATTTCTATTTCTTTGGAAATTGTCAATTTCAAGGGGGTTTCAGCAAAATGTAAGCTTCTAAATTTGTGCATACAGATAAATGAAAAGTAAAAATAGAATCTGACCGACTTAGACTCATTTTGCTTGTCACATCACATATGTGGTATACGAGACTGGAAAAATTATATGGTGATATGGGCCTGCATATTAACTAATGCAACTGACCTTTAGTTAGACCTAGACCGGGGGGGGGGGGGGGACCACATGTGGTGAGTTGGATCAATGTTCGCTCATAAGTAAGGGTGGGGTTCGAGCCCCACGGTCACCGTGTAGTGCACTGGGGCAAGGCAATCTACCTCACTTGCCTCTCTCCACCCAGAGATACAGAGTACCAGCATATGTGGGATATTTAAAACCGACCCGCTGTGTGGGAGGAGTGGCGACCCCCACAGCAACATTATATGTTTGGCGTCTGGCCCAAACACCAAAAAATAGAGAGATGGGCACTCTGCCTGCAGACGCCCCCCCCCCACCCCCCACAAAAATGTTATTTGACCACTGTTACTTAGACTTAATCCAAATACTGAGATGAAAACCTCCCAACTTTACTTTGCACCCTTACTACAGGATTTTAAAAATGATTTTAAATGAATTCTAGGGGCTGGGAGCTCTGCGGAACACCTGAGATCCCCAGCCATTTAGTTTAAGCTTTTAAGCAAAACCTGGTGGGCTCTGTGTGTGAAACCATTCAGGTCAGAAATTTTAACCTTAAGAGTAGTAAAATCCGAAGTTATGTTTGAACCGCCATTCTTTACTCATGACTCCGTTCTTTTTGAATAATTTTCTACAGTGTCCTTACAAAGCGGTTAAAGATTATAGTGTCTTACAGCCTGCATGTGTATATCTGGCCCTTGTAGCCTCCTGTCACAAACATGTTTAAAGGGTTTCCATCACAAGGTTCTGGCAGTTGGCCCTCAGCAATGGCTCTGATACTTCAAATACAATTGATGAAATTCTACTCAAGGCTGGTGACAGGTAAAGTATACTTTCTGGTATTGGTAATCAATTATTGATAGCAGTTTTTCATCCTTTAATTATCGATATAGATTAAGGATTAACTTATAAAGAGGATTAGATTGAAAAGTAAATGTATGCAAATAATAAATTTGGAAGTAGCACCTGTTATTCTATGTAAGTAATGTTTGGAATATGGCTTTGTAACAGATGCTTTCGCATACGAAGAAGAATTTACCTACCATGTGAGTCCTTTGCAGAGTTCTGTGATATAGCAGGTATGTAAAGGATTGTTCCTCTAAGTTAAAAACACTTAAGATTCCTTTTACTAGGGATTGCTATTTTTTGGGGGACAATCTCGGATTAATTTTCTTTCGTATTCGTCTGCCTGAACTAAGGATTGGACGCATTAGCTTCACACAGTCGTACAAGGTGCACATCGCGGTAACTTGCAGCTGTAATCGCCGCGTATAAATCTGTTGTGGGCGATACAAACGCACAATAGCTGCGCAAAATTCGAAAAACAGATGAAAGTAATAGCCTACATTCTGAAGAGAGAAGAGAAGGGAACTGGTTCATACGGTATGGATATATAACCCTCGGTCATGGTCATTCGTTTTTATCGGATCGTCCTACTTTGTTATTGTCTTTTCTTTGCAGGAACATTTAACAGGCTTGTCATGAAATGTTGAGTGGGCCTTCATCTGCCATGTGCTGTGGCGGGTCGCGGTGGATATAGAGATGTTCGCCGCGAATTGAGCATTGTTTTCAGTACCGTGATTGTTTGCGAATTCACCCCAGTTTGACCCATTGTGTTAGTGTGACTATATCTTAGTAGGTACCTATAGGGTTTTTAATAGAACCACACACCCACACGCAGGCCAGAGTAGCCACTTCTGACGCTGCTCTTACACAAAGCTGACTCAGAATGACTCTTAATGGGTACAAGGGTCCAACAGGGAGACAGACAGTGCATACACCACACCCCCTCACGCTTTTACCGCCCCCCCCCCCCGTTCGTTTTTCGTTTGGTGCCCTCCTCTGTCTCCCCCCTCATCTCCATTCTGTCTTCCCAAATTTTGCAAAAATTTATTCGTGTACCATCCCATGCTTGATGAGTTTGACGGCACTTAGAACATGAGCCAGGGGGTAGGGGACAATAAGAGGTGTTCGGAATTGGAAATCGCCGTCATCTAGGGGTCACTTTGTAGAGACACTTCCAATGCTTCTTCAACCAGTAAATAACCTAGTAAACACCAAATTGCTTAACACAATCAGATAGGTGAGAATAAGGGGTGAAGGCGTCAACTGTTATTCTAGGGGGCCATAGTCAAAAGGTTACGTATCCATGAAAATAATTGGGCGTTCGACAAAGTTGGTCAGAATGACCAGCCCTTAAGGAATGAATAGTATGAGGTGTCAAGAGTTAAAACCATGGAGTGGTCATTGTTAAAAAAAATGCAGTTTTATCCGCAGAAGTTGATGGGCATTTTACCAGTGCTCAAGTCATGTGGGGGTCATTTGGGGTAAATGTTATAAAATGCTTATACGCTGGATATTGCCTGGGGCTGTTCCCGAAACCAGTCCGTAAATGTATGTGTTACTTGTCATGCCTGAGTGGACCCAATTTGTCCAAAGCACTGTGTAAATGGTATGAAAAGGTATGTTGTGTTGGACCTACGCATGAGTACGCACGAGTTTGGGGAACGCCCCTGGACCAGTTAGAACATATGCCCGATTCCCAGCCAAAATGGCGCACCATCAGGTTGCACGTAGATGCGTACACGGCAACGATCAAACGGGATGTGTGTTTGTTTATATCCAAGAAATTATGGCCCAGAGTATAAAATGCTTATGCTGACACAATGGGTTGGGTTATTTACCAAAGCTACACATATTGATCCTTGAATGGGTTGTATTGAGGTGGTGGGGGATAAGAGCTCTTGGTCATAGGTATTTGAGGTCTGAAATGGCCTGCTCATGCTAGAGAAAGGGAAATGGTTTTGGAAACGCTTTCTTTAGGGGTTAAAGTCATTCCTTAGTAGGATGTCATCTTGTTGTAGACAATCATTGTAGTCTAAGTATTTTATGAGAGTTTTATAAATTTCTGGTTTTATTCATGTTGTCTATTTTTTATCATGTATGTCAATATATCGAGGGTTGACAATCGAAAGCCTTAACTCAAAAATACTGTTTTGAGAAATGTGATTGTTTAATAGTTCTACTAAGCAAACTATTGCATTACTCAATGTAACATCTCTAAAGCTCATAATGATATGTAAGCAAACATTATATAAAACTTTAGTAAACAAAGAACAATTTAATTATGCACAGAGAATAGAATTAAAGAAATTCTTAATATAGGAATTAAGTGCTGAGTACGTCCTTCTGACGGTAATCGAAAAACGGTAATTGTGAGTTACTTTTTCAATCATGCCTATGATTGACACCTTATTCAATCAGATGTTTAAGTATGTCATCCCTTTGGAATGTTTTTAAAGAAATCTCAATATAAGTGGGATAGGGAGCTAAAAAGCTTTTGCAATTCTGGCAAATGTGCAAGCTATGAAGCTTCAACTCATTGTTTGGCCAAATACCGTTACCATCAGAAGGTCGTAACTAAGAGTTAAGGCTTTCTGTTAGTAACAAAGTGTGCACCATTGAGATGTGGTGAAGTGTTATTTTTGTTTATAGGGCAATTGGAAGTAGCCTTGAGTTAAGGCTTCATGTTTTCAGAATTCGTAGGTGTACCGATTTTTTCGGTACAAAAACCTCAAAATCACCAAAAAAGTGAGTCGTCCTTCTGGTGTCAACCCGGATATGCTATTATACTGAAATAAATCAAATCATGGTATTAATTTGGGGAACTGCTAATTGCATTTTCTATGGCAGCCACGGTCCCAGTAACATTGCAAATTCAACTTTCAATTTCAAAAATTTTAAAAATTTTACTTGCAAAAATACCTTCAATGGATTTTGATGGGTTACTTGGACACACCCCCTGAGAAGGGGAGCGGGTGGTGGGGTAACTACATATTCGGTGGTGTTTGTTTTAGGTCAAATATCATCTGCCAGAGAAAAAAATTTTTGGAGGGATTATTTACTTTAGCGCTAAGATTTTGTGGATTGAGCTATAGATGGTGTTCTGGGATAGAGGTCAAGGCCATTCTGGGGTTCATTGTAGGTCATTGTTGATAAATGCTTAGAATTTAAAAAAAAAACGCTCCCCTTAAGTGATCCTAAAGAGTTGAGGTCGTATGAGAAAGTGTTAGACGATTAAGGTCCAAGATCATCTAGGGATTGGTTGAGATCCTTAAGAAGCAAAAATGTCATAACTTACACGAGATGTACATGCTGTTAGGAATTCTTTAAATAGCGTCCCAGGAACCCCAGATTGTTACTGAGTGATCAAAATTGTGGTATCTTGAAGAAAGCTAACTTTTTTTCTATTTACCCTGTGAAATCTTAGGTAACGGTGTTTGGTTGGTTGTTATGAGCGAAAATGGGGCCCATTTGTCGACCCAATTATTAATTTTACAAGGTACTCTATGGAGATTTATAAAATCACATTTTGACGGTCGCACATCAAAACAGGTCGAAAAATCGGTTGAAACTTAACTGAGAGGTTGTAGGTTGAGGCCATTCTATCCAGATGAAACTTTATGTACTCAAATTGGGTTCATCCCCCCTTTAAGGTTCTATTTATGCAGTATTGTAAATATGCAGTTGTCTCCCCCACAGGGGGATGGCCCGATTAAGGATATGAGTTTGCTTTTGATAGATTGTCTTCACCCCAAACTCCTATGTAAAAGTTTTTCGCCGAATTCTTCAATCCCGTTTTCATGTGAGAGTCAAAACGTGATTTTGTAAGCCCATAGAGTACTGTAAAAAGTAAATTGGTCGCACCAAAATGGGGTACATTTTGCTCTTCATTCAAACCAAAAATCTTTGGCCCTAAGATGTCCAGGGGTAAATGAGGAAAAAATGATAAGCTTTCTTCTGACACCAAAAGTTGACCACTTCCGGTAAAATTGGGGATTATGGGGACGCGGCTATTAGCGATCGGCCATGGACCTTAAGGGCCAAAGCTTGAATTTGATCATAAACCAAACTTAACCATAATAAGATTAGGTTATCCAGCTCATTTGCCTGTGATCCAGAGGCACATGCTGAACTTAAGGTATACTTGACCAGGATCAGACAATGCAGAGAATTATATGCAGACGGCATTTCAAAAATAAGACCAGCAGACATGAATAAGCAAAACAACATGATAATACACACAGATCAGAACAGTGACATGTCAAGGAGAGTGAAGATGAAAGATATTAAATAGAAAACACAATGTGAAATTAGAAACAAGTGACTTTGACAATGGAAAATGAGATGAGAAACGGAGGAGAAGTGAAATGAAATAAATTGAACCAAAACAAGGAAATCGAACAGGACACACCTTAAAAGCAGAACGGGGGATGACATGTAATCAGAGAGAAACACCATATAATCACAAATTCACAATGCATAACACAACAAAAACAGATGATATAAGTGATCTTCTATTCCTGCCATTCCTATCCAGATGATAGAGCCCTGAGCCCATTTGAAGTCAAACACAAATTTTACAGCATTGCGTTGTAAATGCTTATGAGCTAGCTACAATACATAATCTCAAAAAAAATCAAGGGGGTGTTATTTTCAAATATAAAGAGGAATTTAATATACTGAAATGTTTTCTGATTAATTTCAACTGGTAGATAGACCCAGCTATGCTATAGGACTGCAGTGACAAAATTAGGTCTATTAAAGGGGCTTTATGATCACAACCTGTATCCAGATTTGAGTAAAAAAAGTTGATTATTTTGATATCATGAAACCCCCTGTTAGCCTTGTAATCATGTTA